>JAGKQA010000380.1:0-14449 GCA_022609195.1 Plenodomus libanotidis
TGATATTGCTCCCCTGTTATCTCTACTACCGTATTGCTAGCATAAACCCTCTGACACCTTCTATATACTCACGGGTATTTAGTGTGATCATTACACATAAGAGTAATGAAACAAAAAATAATAATATTAAGGATTAAGTAATCACAGGGCTAGGGTTTGGACCGACAGGACCGACAGCGGTCCAGTCGATACCACCCTGGACCAAAGCAGTCGACATCGGCTTTAACGGTCCAGTACTGAAGATGGTATAAAGGCAATAGGATATAAGGACACGGTCAGCACCAGATAGATAGCATTTCCTTCATAGCTCTTCAGTTGTCAATCTAAGTATTCAGTCTACACACCTAAATAGCCTTACGGCTTCTGATCATCACTCGCACAAGCACCAGTCTTAATATTGCACCCCTATTACCTCTACTATTGTATTGCTAGCATAAACCCTCTAACACCTTCTATATACTTACGGGTATTTAGTATGATTATTACACTTTGACAACTCTTATTCAGTACGGTATAGAGGTGATCAGCGCACAAAATTGAAGCTATTGCAGCCTAAAACTAGGCCTGATTAGGCTACCTCAGCCCAAATTTCTTCCTCATCCTCCCACCGTTTCTCACCCTCACGATCAACCTCGTCGCCGCCCTCCTCCGCGTTGAGCTCTGCCGTGCTTGAAGCTATCTCCGTGCCTAATGCGGCTAGCTGACGGCTCACAACAGAGGCTGCTTGTATATACAGTATTCCATATAATCGACCTCTGCGGTCACATCAGCCATACGATCGAGGAGGTCACTCTCCGGCGTTCTCAAATGCTCATTGGCTGCAAAAAACTCATGATATGAATCCTCTAAAGCAAGCCACTCCTTGTTGTTGAGGTCTTCCCACCGGCGTTTCCTAACAAACTTCTCGCCGTCCAGGCGTGCTAGTATGCGATCGTTGATAAAGATGAAGGCTTGAAGGCTTGCCTTAATACTATAGAGGCGATTCCTGACCTTCGAGTGTATATAATTGATGGCCGAAAACGAGCGTTCAGAAGGCACGCTATTGGCTAGAGTGCTGAAGACGCGAACATCCAGTTTGGCTAGTAGAGAGTCCTCCATATCAAGAAATTCCCAGGCTTCACGCGCAGTCCATTCTTTATCCCAGAGGATGCTGTCAGAGTTGAAATGATGACCCCGTTGAGCTCTAAAGTCTCTGATCTCTCTAAGGACTTCCTTGGTGTTGCTGGCGCCTTGATCGCGAAGCCAGTGTGTGATTATAGACGTGTATTTCGCGTTAAGTCTGCCCCCTGCGACGACGGCGCCAGGGCGCAAAGCGGCCGCGACGTGGTGTGTTGGGTAGGTCTGTATCTGAGCACATCACATTGGGCCATTATTGTAGCTTGATTATGAGAGGTCGCGGGATTGTTCTCATGCTAATTAGGTAGCATGCACTATAGTACAGTAGCCGCTTCGTTGTTGCACTGTTGTCAAGTTCAAGAGTTTCTGTAAAGAGTCCCTTAAAGAGTCTTCAGGGCTGTAGACTGCGATAGATGCAGGCGCGCTCACACATGTCTCAACACCCATTGAAACTGAACATGAAAATGTACTGGGTAAGCAAGCTATCAGCTCGACTCACATTTTTGGGTGATCGAACCTGGCTTACATGGCACAGATTCTTCCACTTATGTCGGGATGCATAATGCCGGCCAAATCGCCACTCGTCCTGGTCTTTGCGGGTCCATCGGGTCACGGCAAGACAGAGCTGGCACGCAGGCTAGGCGAGCTCCTCTCGGTCGAGATGGCAATGGTTGACTGTACTAATAAATGCAACGAGAGGGAGATGTTTTGACCCCGAGCTCCCTATCACGACTGTTCAAGGGTCATCTGGATCTTGACTACCAATGCGTTCGATGAAACGACCCATGACTTCTGCCAGGTCCACGAGGAGGTATTGTTTGATTCTGAAAAGGGTCCTAAGGCCACTCAGCTTACCAAGGGTCTCAGCAAGACCCTTAGAGGTGAAAGCAAGGCGAAGTTTGGCGTTCGTCTACTCATTTTCTTCTATGGCCCATTCCATTTACGGTTACTTCTTCTTTCTCGCACTTCATTAATAACTGACAAAATGAATAGATGCCATTGACGGGCCGCATTACCGACTTCATCCCTTTTCTCACCTTCTCGCCGGAGATTTGATCGGCCTATTACGGTGCACGTCCAGAGCGTCGGAAACCTGGTCTCGCGCTGGTGTCTCGCCTCGGCGCCATTGTAGGTGACTTGATAAGGGAGAATCAGAACTGTAAGGTCACACACGGGAAAGTCAGGTACAACAGGGCCGGCAACTAGCTGGCGTCATCTCTTGTGATTATGGGATTTTTCCGATGGGGCTTTGCTTTTGGCGTTAGGAGGGGCGCAAACGGCGTGCTCTCGAAAGATATGCTCCGTCCCGTAGTGTACAGCCAATTTCATATAGCTTTGAGGTGATGGGACCCTTTTCTTGATACAGTATTGACAGACCCATCTTCGATCGTTACTCTTCTGATGTGTGATATCGTAGCCGTGCCTCCAGATCCAAGCGGTGGTTTTGCGTTCGGGTTCAGACCAGAGGTAGCCAGGGAAATGACGAAAAAGCCTAGCATTATCATCCGCATTATCATTCGTATTAGGAACGGCATTAGTAGCAGTATTGCCATCGATATTGTTAAGAACAATAGCAGCAGAAGGGGTAGAAGTTGGGGCTTGGTCGAAGTCATTCATTGTAGATTGTAGTTTGGTTTATTTCGAGGAGGCTTATATAGCCGACAGCGAGCAGATCGTGAGATATAATAGAGAATTATAAGAGGATATAGGACTGCAGGCCATTAACCAATTAAAGCTGGGTCAAAACGCTATAGACACCTTGAGAAATGGTGATAAGCGAGGGGCCAGGTGGGCCTCAACCCCTTAGGCAGGGCCCAGCTATGGGCCCACATCTGTGAAGGAAATATGGGTCCTAAAACCACAAAACCACGGTGGCCACGGATTGAGGATGCTCGTGGTGTGGTGTGGAGTGGCTGACAAAGATTTTGACGCCATCGTGGGTGGATTTATTAGTGGAGTGGTTGAACCACCGTGGTGTGGCCGTGGTTTTGTGTGGAGTGGTTTGCAGGCTTGCCTCAAAGACAGAGTACGAATGGAAGATTCCAAAACTCTGCAGTCCCGATTCACCCCTCCACGTGTTTCACTATTCCAACGTTGTTATGGTGACTTGCAAATACGATGCATCCATGCTGCGCTCCAAGAAAGGCAGGCGACCCGGCGGCAGGAGAGCTGACCATGATTGCCCGGCTTTAATCAATACAAAGAATGTGTAGCTTCTCTAAGGGTGTCCTGCGCACATGGTGACCAGTTGCGCGTACTGCAGCTTTGTCAGCTCAGTGGCTACAAATATCGCTACCTTATGCAAAGGTTAAGCAATGGAAAGCGAAAGTAAAGCAACACACTCGACGAGCAAACAATTTTCGATTTCAAAACCATCGGGTTCCGGGTACACATCGGATTAACAAAGTAAAGCTTGGGCTAAAGACGGATTTAGCTTAACTCGCATGTAATCAGAACGATAACGGCTGTCTAATGCTTGTCGGACAGTCCGCCTCCGTCCTATACTCAATAAACGAAGTTCAAACTCGAGAACCAGATGTTGGTCAGGCTTGGGGTGATATATCGCAAATGCAAAAACGAGGAAATAGACAGACTATTGATTAAGTTAGAAGTTAGAAACGCGACTTAGATCGCATTGCTGAAGTCTAGGTGGCGGATAGCTCATCCCCATCACGTCTGGTCACGCCCGAGGGGACCGGTAGCCTATCTTTTTCGTAAGTGAAAATAACCCCTGCTTGACGCATAAGGCCTTTAGGGATGAAGATTCAATAGGTGGCGTTGTATCCCGGTCACAAATTTGTAACGTCCTGACCGCACAGATCATTAGTAGGTTCTTGGATTAATCCCATCGTATCAAGTCACATACTTGCGGTAGGCTCACCCACAACGGGCTACTCAAAAGCAAAAGTGGCCCAGGCTGGCGACAACTCTCCCAGCCTTTCGCTTCGCAATGAGACGAGAAGGGATCTCACCAATGTGCATATGCAGCAGGTCATTGTCTCGAAGTTATGATAGTTAGTACATGTTTCATAAACGAAGACCTACAAGGAGTTTACAAGAAGCATCATGGCCAACGAAGCATTCTGTCAATTCTTCTTTAGACGACGTGCTCAGCGTAGTCTTAGGCAACCAATCCCACTAAGCAATGAGATGGAGGTGGAAGAAAGTGGTATGATGTCACTCAGTCATGCGCAACAGGGTCTTCTCTATCCGCACTGATCGTTCTTGGGATATGTTGCCTACCCATCACTGTACGGTGCAGGCTCGGGAGCGGTTCCTGCACGGTGGCCCCCCCCCCCAATGCGTGCAGGAGTCCTCCTTACCAGTCGGGCGAAATGGTCAGAACGCAATGAGGCTATAACCTGTTACACCGATGTACACAGGCTATGCACAGCCATCGACGCGTTGGCGAGGCTCTGCGCAGATACTACAATAGACGAGCATAAATACGGCCCGCCAGGTTGTTTGATCGTGTCTTCTAAGTCTCTCGGTCCTTCCCATCACGTCAACAGAGAGGCACTATATAGTATACAATACTATTGAGAGCCAAGGTCTTTGCTATCCAGAGCGTATAGCTGTTTTGAGAACACAGGTTGAGTTTTGATCGTTTGTCTTTTGTGTGTTGCCTTATGCTAATCTCTCCTAGCTTGCGGTGAACGATCAGATCGTCAAATCTTACCACTAAAGACGGATACATATCGATTATGGTTTGCCCCCGCTTAAACGAACATCGGAGAAGGAGGGAAGAGACTGGGTTGTGAATGAGTTTGCTCAGCGTGATTGGACTCAGTTGTCTCTGGGAATCTATCCGCAGATAATGTATCATCAAGAATCAATGGCTTGGAAGGAAAAATGTACAAAACAGTAGCGGCGATACTCCACGAACCTCACCTACTATTGCTTCCACTCCTATACGAAAGCGAGCTAAAGTCAAGGTTTTCGAAGGCAAACAACACCTCCGGCGGACCAGAAGGAAATCTGGAACAGAGATAAATAGATAAGATCCTGTGAAAATATGTTCCGAAGGGAACTTCCTGACCCTTGTATAGCTCAGGCTCCAAAGCTAGCAAAGAGCGGAGCAAGCAATATCAAATCTTTGCAACGACATAAAATTATCAGGCTAGGATGCAATACAAAATATGGTGTCCGTTGGCTGGGCTATAGTGCTAGCACTAGAGTGATCGAACTGTCGGTAGATAAAGATTCTGTATTGTTGTCTGTCTAGTGCTGCTGGCCTATAATATTGCCTGGGCCTGCTGTTGAGATGGTGGACGGCAGGCTCCTTCGGCTGGCCCTGCTTGCCGAGCGTCACCCCCGTTAAGGCTCTAATCCTTTCCGTCTCTGGCTCATCGGACCAGGTTCGAGCTTCCTCCAGACGAACACACTTTTCATTAGATTTCTAACAATAGCACCAACTCCTACACCAGCGCAACCAATAGTTGCATAACGCCGCCAGCTCTACGCGCGCGTTCTACTCAAACTCCACACCGTCTTCTGCTGTCGCTGTGAACCACCTACAACATCGCTCGTACTCGCAGTCCACGCACCGTCCGCCTGTCCCCCTGTTTAACAACGTATAGATGAAGCTGGGTAATTACCACTCGCCTATGAACTATCCAACCGCATCTTGCTCACAATCGCCCTCGGACATTGGTGTCCCCGATATGACCTTTGAAGCCGCGCTCTTGGAGTTTTCGTTCCCTACGGACATGGTCTTCGACAGTTTGATGACCCCGAACGACCTCTTCATGGAAATTACAGCCCCCAACTCAGCGGCGCTTGCCTCTTTGACGACTCTCGGACCACAATATGAGCCTTCGCCTGCTTTCACGAATTGGGACAACTCACCTCTGTTTGCTGCCGGCAACGACGCTGGAAACTGGCCGTCACTGTTCCCAGACGCAGCACCCAGTGCTCCCGTTGATCAATCACCTGTCGTTCAGCCCGAGGAGGCGGACGCAAAGCCTGCTTCTCGCAAGTCTAGCACCGCCACTTCGCCGTCCGTCCGCCAGTCGTCTGTCTCTGGCGTTAACGCCTCGCACCGCCGCTCCAAGCCCCTCCCGCCCATCCACGTCAACGACGCGGGGGACGAGAAGAGCATGAAGCGGGCGAGGAACACACTCGCAGCTCGCGAGTCTCGTGCACGCAGGCAAAATCACATCGAGGAGCTTGAGCAGCAGGTCAGGGAATTAGAGGCTCACGCCGAGAAGGTCGAGCAAGAGCGTGATCACTACAAGCAACTCTGGGAGATTCGCACATAATGCAGCGCATTGGTGCTAATAGTTTTATCACTATCACCTAGCTGCTTCAGAGATTACTGGAGGAAGGCTTTTTTCTTCTTCTTTCTTTTTGGAACGCCTTTTAAGTCTACATCTCCGAGGGCGCTGGTATCTCGGGAATCGCGCTGCTAAGCTTGCATGATTCCGATACTTACGTAATTAAGCTCTCAGGCATCTAAGCATTCTTTGCACAGGTTTCTACCTGGCCTCGGTAAGCCGATGGACAAAGCGCACACTAAGGCAACACATACACAAGTAATAAGTCCTGCACAGGTCCGAAATTTGGCGAAATGAGGCCGGCACTTCAGAAGTTGCAGGCCTATTGGCATCAATATTAGCATGTGCGGTTGCCATTTTCGACTGCTTTGAAGGACTTTTGAACCTAATTACGCAATGACATCTATATTATCCCGATCCTCATTTCGAAAAAGCTGACGGATGTACCGCAAGAGAGCCTTTGTAAAACCCCCTACATCCTCTCTTAATTTCTCTTATAATTCTGTTGCCTCTACAAGCTCCGCGGCAGCGCCTTCAACGGAGGAATTCTTCTGGATCAGCGTCCTGTGCGTCAGCCTGTTGAATCAACTCGTCCAGCTTCCCGAGGTTGTGTCTATCGTTGCCGGCATCCTCAAGGTGATTCAACGCAGAGGTGGTGAAGCTGGACTTTCCTTCGCCGATCTTGTAGATTGTGTGCGCCAGGGGAACAGTGCTATGATGGTGTTGAGAGACGAGTCCGAGAGTGAAGATGGTGGTGATATGACCCGTTAAAGCGACGGGCCGAAGCCCTGCAAAACTCTAGCAAATCTTAACACAAGGTGCCAAGAAAAGAATTTTACAGGAGAAGGTGTTAACCTTACCATTCAATAGCATAAGGTTGAAAAAGTTCAGGGTTGCTGACAAAAAGCCCCTAACCCTTTACCACCAAGTTTATTCAACACTAGACTTAACACTTATAGCACACCTTAAATTAAAGTGGGGATAATGCCTACGGAGGCAGCATCCCTGCACAAAGCCACCCACATGCTTACTCATTCATTCATTCATGCATCATCATAACATCCGAAATTCTAAGAACAACCTCGTCGACACCATCATCACGACACCGCACCAGCGACACCAGTACCTGTCCTAAGCATTGTCATCATGTCCGTGATTCCCTCGACTAAGCACACAACTGCAAACGGTCCTGCCCTGGCCCGGTCTGGTGGGGTTGGCCAGCACGCGACAACTAATAGCGACCGCTACATCAACGCCAATCGCGAGCCCAGCGTCAATGTCAACTTCGTACACATCACCACCCACGACCCTCCCTCAATCATCTCCCGAATGCACGACCTCGCTTCCGGTATTCTCGAACGAGTCTGGCCTCGTACCCAGTCCCGCGCCCCGCCCAACGCACAGTCGCATGGCGCCATGAGCTCTTAGGAGGCGCTCAAGGCCTGCGCTGACGCCGACGGCCTGGACAACATCCTACACATTGCCACCAAAGACGGTTCTATCACTCTCAAGAACTTCGATAACGCCAACCCAGACTGTATTGCTGCCTTTTCCCGTTACATGGATTCGATGGCCGACGCCCAGGCCCGCTCGCAATGGCTCTGGTTCGGAGGCTTCATTGCCCTGCTCGGCACTGTCTCTCTTTTCTGGATTACTGGTGCCAGAGATACGGTTCAGTCACTTGTTGGCGAATACTGGAAGGCCAAGTGAACTCAGATGCTTCAGCTACTGTATAACCCCTCCCCCTCCCATACCTATTAAATCCTTCTTTGTTAATTCGGTTGTTGTCTAGTCCCAACAACTCCAATTCCGCTAGCAATCAAGCCTTCTTATGCCCGCATAAGCCAGCCAGTTTCAGCAACACATTCCCTAGATCGGACAATACAACTCAACTTTAAAAAGGGAGACCTAGGATTATGGATGCATGATTGTTGGACAATGGTGGAGCAAATTACAAGCGCGCCGAATGACTAAGATTCAGGGGCAGCGGTTAGGGCGAGATAAAAGGGGTGAAAACTCTGAGGGATTTTCTCTGAACAAGGCATGCATCAACATCTTGACCCAAATACTATTCACAAGCGTGCCTTCGTACCTGCTTAGTGGGTCCCTGCTTCCAGCCTCATGTCAATGACCTCTCAAATCCTGCCCTATACCTTTGAAGTCAGAGGATCGTTTTGGTGTTCTCATCTTTGCTCATTTGCGGGGGGGGGGGCAGCAGTTAGTCCAGCGCCTGCTGGTCTGACTGCTGATCAGCCCCCGTTGTATGTAAATACATAAAAACAGAAATCAAAAAAGAGCAAAACAACCACCGAGTAAATGGTAAGCGGAATCATTCCCTTTGCTCGAATCCTCGCATCCGACTCCTTGACGGGGACAGCGAAAAAACCAGCGCAATGTAATGCTGGGAAAAAACCACCCTTCTTTCTGGGCCAACTATCTTCCCCGTCCTTTCTTACCCCGGCGTCCAGGCGCCATTCAGTGATTCTGGATTTCCACGCAGGCTTTCGAGCTGTCGGATGACTTAATTCCTATGGCGGGCCAACTCCGAAGACTGCTTCAGCATTCCAATTTTTGTATCCCAATCGTCGAGACTCCGGCTCATTTCCTGGAAGACAGATTCTACTTCCTGTTTGAGTCTTGTACGCGGCTGATAAGTTAGAAGAAAGTCTTTCACTTCAGCACGTCAACTTCAAAATTCAGAATTTCCATCTCACATTCCATTCGTCCATCAAGCTTCTCCACACCTCCAACTATTAAGCCTGAACAGACCATGACATTCAGTCCAAGAATCGTGGAGGATATGGCTCAACGGGGTGGTAATCAGATCGACAATTGTCGCATCTGCTGTTTCCGGCACGACTGCTGCGAGACTCTCATTCCCGATCTTGGCGGACCTAGGAAAATTAAGGGCTCGAAGGATGCAGCTCAATTCCGGATTGTTCAAAAGCACTTGAAAGAAATACGGGGGTCCGGGACTGCTAGCCACTAAAGTTATTATAATTGAGATCGAGTTATCGATTCCAATGAAACGGTCGCGTCACCCTTTATTACCTTTGCCGTTCACTATATTTTTTGCACCCGGGCTATAAACGGCGGAGTAGTGTGTGTATTTCATGGAGGCAAGAAGTTTCTACTGGATTTCTGATGTTCCATTTGCCCTACTTTGGATCTATAGACTTCTTCATAAATAGTTGACCAGTTACTATATTGGTTTGAAGACAAGTGTTCGTTGTTTGAGACCCTCCCTGGAGATTCTTTCCGCGCGAACAGAGACAAATGTTGTGTAAGGAGCAGTTGTATTCCAACCCAATGGTCTAAACCTCCAATCGTGGGCTCGTTTTTGCCGCAGGTTCAGTATAGGCGACTTGGCCTTCGCGGCCTCGTTACGCCTAAAAGTAATAGTTACTTATACATCGGTTGGAAGTGATAGAAATTAGTATCGCGAAGTATTTATCTTAGATTTCACCATTTCGAAACATTGAAAATGGTTTACACAAAGGATACGGCGAAGAGACTCGCCAGGCAAATACAACGTTTTAATTTCGAAATGCCTGACAAATTTCTAGACTCGGCTGTCAACCTTGCAAAGGCGGTCCGCGGTACATTGTAAACCAGTGGACGCCAGGCTCGAAATCTCCGAGAAATTCACTCCTATAATTTCGACCAAACATCTAACAAGAGAAATCAATTTTTAGAGGCGGAAGAAATTCAAACTACACCAAATACGCCTATTGCTAAAAGTAAGTTATTAATTTATTTATTATAATGTATAAATTTAATTTACTAATCATTTTATTAGATCTTATTACTCGAGCTCGCAGAATCGTTATTTTAACGAATATATACTGTCAAAATTAAAGATTTTTTTAGCAGAGGGTATCATCAAAGCTAAAAGTGTAAGGTCACACACGGGAAAGTCAGGTACAACAGGGCCGGCAACTAGCTGGCGTCCTCTCTTGTGTCCATTCGATACATAGACTGATTCTTGTAGGAACAAGATCAGGCTGTCAGGGTCCTATGACTACTTATAGGAGCACTAATCCTTAGTCAGCGGCGTGGCCGGATTCCTGGCCGTGCCGGGTCCTGACAATTCTTCCCCCTCCGGGAGAAGGACGCCCACGGCCTTCAAGCCGGTACCACTCTGTGGTAAGCGCAGCCACCTCTCGTAGTGCGTATTTGGACTAAATCTTTTTGTGTCCGTTGCTATGCCTGTTGGGAATATTCCTCCACAACTTTGCCCCTTGACATCCATCAATTGTGAAGGTGTCAAGTTGGAGGGGTTGACGGCGGTGACGTTGGAAATGCCCTCACTCAGCTGACCCCACTCTCTTTTAGCTGGCAGTCACTTTGCTGACAGGGTTAGGGGTACGGCAGGTGCAGGCACAGCTGCCATAGCTTCGTCTTCGCTCAATTGTAGTAGCTGAAGATTTCTTCCCTTTCAACAACAGCATGTGTCTTCTGCGGGCCTCCCCTCAAGAAGCAAAGGCGGGCTGGGCTGCGTGTACTGGTTATCCTGACAGGGTTGGGTGCAGCCAGGTGACGTCCCTCAGCCCATCCATTTGGGCAGAGCAAGAAGGCAGACAAGCCCACAATGCTTATGGACTTCCCATCCTCAGATAAGCGGTTGAGCCTCTTCTTCCCTTCTCTCGAGACAGGACGTAGCGGACGGGTTGCGTGTGCTGGTTATCCTGACAGGGTTGGGTGCAGCCAGTGACGTTTCTTGACCTGTCGTTGCTCATTTACTAGGTACTTACAACTAAGGCCGGACAGCTCCTACTACAGCTGCATTATATGGGTTTCCTTAGTTTGGACCGCAATAATAATGGAAAATTCAATCTATTGTTTAGCTCACCGCTCATCGGAGCACAACCTCGATCCGCAACGAAAGCATCAAAATAGGAGGTTCGAGTACGTGAAGCTTAAGTAGCTAAGTATTTTTATGAGGAGACCTTACTATGTTTGTTAGCAAAGCGCGTCCTAAGCCATATAAAGATCTTGTACGTAGTTATATTATATGTTTCGTAGCGCAGACCTGGTAATTTTATAGAGGTGATGTTAACCATCGTAGGAAAGGAAATGGGAAAGTAATAATACTAAGGTTGGGATTTTGGAAGTGGCCAGCAGGAGTCGCACGAAAAACTAAATATACATAGCACCAAGACCACGGGCGCACTTCTCCTATATTTAGCTCTTTTCTGGATGAAAAAAGGCTCATCATGCTATGCATGGCGTCCTGCGCTAAGCTATGCTTCCCCATTTCTGACTTTATTCTGAGAGCCCCTACAAATCCTACTATTGATTAGGTAAAGACTTTCGATATCCGCGCGGGTCCTTCATCCACTCTTCAAGCTCTTGCACCGCGCGGCGAGGCTCAGCGCGAAAATCCTTGAAGTATTGCTGAATCACAGCAGGACTAAACTCCATGTTATGGATTTTGGCGGAAAAGTTCGTCGCCAGCTCATTGATGTTCGTATCTGTCCATTCTTCCATCTCCGGGTGATGCAGCCTGGTAGTCTCTTGTTAGGGGCTTAGTAGCATCGATGTCCTCCAGCAGCATAATACAATGACGCGGGACTGTAGAGAACAGAGACTCAATGTCACTATCATTTAGCCCAGGGGAAGACAAGTTGAGCATGTAGACCGGTAGGCCAAAGTTGCTGGCCGCGGCAAAGGCAAGCGACGACTCCCGGTTCCGGGAGGGCCACTAAAAATATAGCCAAGGCCCTCTAGTATGAAAACCAAGCAGTCAACGAGGAGCTATCCCAGGCCAACCGCGAGAATGAATCCATTCGTACTGACCTTATTAGCACCCGCACCCAGCTCGCTGTGCCTAACGCCCGCCTCGAAGAGGCCCGCAACTCTGGCAGCAGCTCTGTCCGCCGGCGCACCTCTGATCCTGGCAAGTTCGATGGTGAGGAAAAGGATGTCGCGAAGCGCCAGCAAGAGTTCCTGAACTGGTGGTCGCAGCTCGAACGCTGCTGGGCCACCGACGCTGCCGTCTTTAGCACACCCTTCCACAAGCTTCAGCACATCGCCGGCCTGCTCAAGGGCGAACGCGATGGAGCTGAACCGTGAGGCCTTCTCCACCATCACTAAGAAGCCCCGTGACGATATTACCTGGATCTGGAAGAACGAGGAGGACTGTTACACTCACTTCGCCACGCAATACGTCACCCTTGACCTCTCGTTGGCCGCTTCCCGCGCCTTTGACGTCTGCTATATGAACTCCAAGCCCTTCCAGAACTTTATTGCGGAATTCAGCTCGCTGGCTGCCAAGTGCGGTAAAACCAATGAGCAAAAGGTTGAAACCCTTCGTCTCCGTGTCTCTGAGGCACTGTCCCACCAAGTGATTGGCGGCGAGGGCTTCCACACCACTCAGGTGTTAGAGATGGGTGGAGGTGGCTGGCGAGATGTGGCTGCTCCTAATCCAGCTCATCATATCCCACGGCCAACGGAATCGATTATTAGATCCTGCTGGGCGGAATATGCAGGAGCGAAGTGGACAAAGTAGGCAGCGCACATTTTGGAGCCCCCAAGGCTGTATGTTCCTCAGCTTAGATAGGCAACGTCCTATTTAGAAACCTTAATTATCGGTGTGCTATATATGTGGGTCATATAAGCACCCTATAATCCGATCTTGAAACGGCTGAACTTTCTCCCTACTAATCAATAGTATATAAGAATAATACTATTAACCACTCCTATCTATAGAATATATATTCCCAGAGTTCTTATATAGTACGAATATAATTAGTCTCCGCTTTGTAAGACTTGCTTAAATAACTCGGAAATTATTTTTATGTCTTGGCTATTATATGCATATTGCTCGCTCTATTGCTTTAACCTGGAAAAGATTGAGGCAGTGCTGGCATGGAAGCCGCTAGGTACGGTAAAGGGATTTTAATCCTTTCTAATAAAGGCGATGATTTCTATTGGATTGGTCCTGCGGATCGGAGAAAAGGATTTAAAGCTTATTTATTAGGATGTTAATAGGAGATCCCCTGCCTATGTAATGCCGTTATCTTTCAATAACCCATCTTGCATTTCAGCACTATCTTATTAAGCGAGCCTATATATTATAGTTATACTAATAATTTTGCCTCTTATACCTTCTTAGTAAATTCAAATAGCGCGGAGATATATATTCTTAAATAAATTCTAATGGTTTCTCGAGATCCGTATTAATACCTATATTCGGGGAGTTTTCTTGCTGCTCTCTAAAGGTTCGTTATACGTCTTATAAGGTTAGTCCAATCTGCAGTACATTATATTTATTATTATTATATTTATTACTAATATAGTTATAACCAGTATAATTATAATAGTTATAACTAATATGCTTATTACTAATATACCTATTACTAATAACCTTTACTACTCTTTTTTATCTTCCTCCTTTTGAAACCAGGGTTTATTCGCGCAATTTAGACTAGATTTTAAGGGGCCCTAATGTAAATATTTATATAATATAATTTTCCGATAGTAAATTACTTCGTTAGATAGGAGAATAGATACTTTAGTACCGTTTATATAGAGCTTTATCTCCTAAAGCGCAAGCTTTAATTAATAAAACTAATGCCTAATAACCTGGGCGGGGTGGATAGTCATTTATATTAAAGATTTTACAAATATATACTATTACTGGTTTCTATTTGGCTTCGATGGGAGCTTCTAAATAAGAGAAAGGTAATATAGTTGCTGTTTCTTAAGGCAAATAATCTTAAGGACACCTACTATATTATACTTTAATAATTACTCTAATCTTCCAAGTAGTAACTAATATAATATGCATATACTAAAGCATATTTTCATCTTTTAACTAATCTCCTATATAGGGTAGGCCTGCCTTAGTAGGTAAGGATTTGGAAGCTATTAGCTCTAGATTAACTTATTCAATTCTGCCTTATTATCCTATTAATCGTAATATTCTAAATACTCCTCGGGATTAAACTCCGCTATAGTGTAATGATCACACTAAATACCCGTGAGTATATAGAAGGTGTCAGAGGGTTTATGCTAGCAATACGGTAGTAGAGATAACAGGGGAGCAATATCAA
>JAGKQA010000381.1:0-14432 GCA_022609195.1 Plenodomus libanotidis
CGGCTTCTGATCATCACTCGCACGAACACCAGTCTTGATATTGCTCCCCTGTTATCTCTACTACCGTATTGCTAGCATAAACCCTCTGACACCTTCTATGTACTCACGGGTATTTAGTGTGATCATTACAGGACTCTTGTTGTGAATAAAGTGTCCCTATACACCCTCATCGTAACCGCTAACCTCAATGGTAGCGACCGGGCTTGCGCTGGTACCATTCGCGTCCCTCTACCACGTGATGAACGTCCCATTCTTGCCCGTCGACGATGCCAAAGAAGTAATCATCCCAGATCGCCGGCATGACCATGTTGAACGCTCCACCGCCTGTAGTCATCGGCATGACGAAGTCTTGGCTTACAATAGCCGTACCGTGTAGAAGTCGCCCACGGCGAAAAACTAGTTTCGACTGTAATACTTTAATTTAATTAAGTTCAGTGTTAATAGAAAGCTATTATTTACAATAATATATTTACAGAAAAGAAAGTCTCTAACATAAATATTAGCTTTCTTTTAAAACTAGGCTTAATTAAATCAAGACATTATAACTTTTATAACCTTAAAAGAAAGCTAGTATTTATAACAATTTATTTGTAAAAGGAATAGTTTTTAATTACTTTGTAGCTATTGCAGTCGGCCGAAACGTTGCTGTTTAGCACGCGAATTTTACACGATCGCCCGTACAATTTTAAGTCAGATATTCTTACGAGATCTAATTGCTAGGGTCCTGTTACCTACAGGTGTTAGTTTGCCTATGCAATTATCGTATATCGATGATTACAGTATTTCCGTGGCTTCGAAGTCGGTGGCACAAAATTCCACGATTTTAAAGGCTGTATCGGAAGATCTATTTACACAGGGCCAGGAAAAAGGTTTACCCTTTAATGGTACTAAGTCTGAACTAATCCATTTTACTACATCTAATTCGGCCACTAGTCCCGAAGCAGAGATAGTACTTCCTGGTGGAATTCTATTAGAACCTAAATCCGTAGTACAATACTTAGGTCTTTGGTTCGACGTAAAGCTTACTTTTAAAGCAAACGTTGAAAAACACTTAAATTTAGCTATTAGTATATTGCAAGGCCTGCAAAGGTTACGTAATATAAAAAGGGGGATATTTTTTAAGGGCGCTAGGGCCTTATATCTTACCTGTATAAATTCAATAGCTGAATACGGCGTGTTAGTTTGGTGGAAGGGATTAGGTTTCAACCTAGGCTTCTTAGCCAAATTCCAGCGGATTCAAAATATAGCAAATACGGTTATTCTTGGTGCCTTCAAAGGTTCGCCAACTAAAGCCCTAAAGCTAGAATCAGCAATTCCACCACCAGAGATTCGTTTTCAGTTTTCCTTATACCGCTACGGTTTAAGATTCCTTAAGTTCTTGCCAAATAACTCGATAAAAAGGGAATTAGGTAAAACTGGAGGTATCTTTACTAGGCCGTACAGGGATTCTGATTTAGGTCATTACTTGTCGAACGTTACTGAATCGCCCACAACGATCCATCGAATCGTAAGGGGATTAAAAGACCTTGGCTGCAAATTTGATAGTATTATCGAAAAAGCAGTTATAAGGTCTCCCTGGGCAGACAAGATACCTATATGGATTTCGATTACGTCTATTAATAAGAATACAGCTAAAAAGTCCCATTTGGCTTTAATAAATGGTATGGATTTTAAATCCATAACTGTTTACTATACAGACGGATCTCAAGGGCACCCACAAGGAAAACAGCTGCTCAAAGCGGCTAGCGTAATGGTTCGAGCAGAAAAATTTCGAATTACTTCAGCGAATTCCTGGAACTTGGGGGAAAATAAAGAAGTTGCTAATGCTAAGGCTTTTGCTATTTGCGAGGCCTTAAAATCAGTAATAACTCGAAAACCCCCTATAGGAGAGATTTATATCTTTTCTGATAGCTAAGCAGCGATTATTCAAATACAGAACAGTTCTACATCTGAAGCGCTAAGGGCTATTGGGTATTCAAAACCCCTGATTCAAAGAGGGTATTTACTGTATTTATAGTGGTGCCCGAGTCACTGCCGAATTCCTGGCAATGAATTCGCCGACTTATTAGCTAAAAGGGCCTTAAATAAGGCTACTAGCGAAAGGACGGTTTCTTTTTCTTTCCTTAAGCGTAAAGCCAAAGAAATTACGCTAAAGATATGGAAGAGACAATGGAAAATAAGGCACGAGGCAAACTATGCCGGACTTGGTCGATTATATCGACAAATTAGTCAAGATTCGCTACGATTCCAGTTTAAACCTTTCGTTGACATAAAAGATTTTTAGCCTATATATATTCAGCTGAAGACTGGGATCGGCCCTTTTGCGAACTATCTGAATATGATTGGTAAATCTGTTACCCCCTTTTGCAGGTGTGGCAAATCAGAAACCAGCGTTCATATAATTAGATTTTGCTCCTTATATAAGAAGCAACGGAGAGACTTATTAAAGTCTTTGAAAACCTTGGACCTTTATGTTTTATTTTGTACGAAATCAGGTATCGAGAGTTTTTAAGATTCATCGATGGATATGGAATTAAGCATAAAGGCTTACGTCTTTAAACACTCGTTTTATTATTTGTTTTTTGTTTATTTACTTGCTTATTTGTTTTGCTCTTTTAGACCGGAATTTTTCTTAAAACTGATTTTGTATAAGGATTATAGGACGTGATTGGCTGAAAGATTCGGCTACGGGTCGCTTAAATCCCTGTATTTATTAGTTCTGTAGCTAGATAGCTGCCTCTTCATAGCCGAAAGGCTGCATAAGAGTAATGAAACAAAAAAAAAAAAAAAAAAAAACAAGGTATACACCCAAGGGCATGCACTTAGGGGCAGAGAAAAAGGTACGTACTGCTAAGCGGGGGCCAACCAGAGAGGTATTCCCCCCTTAGCCGGCACTATAAGATTCTCAATAACGACAAAGTCCTTACCAATCTCCAGCCCAACAAATACGATAAAGATGCCTCCATAACTCAAATAGGGCGCCCCTACCGCTTCCTCACCATCCGGTTACAACCCTAGCTATATCTCCAGAACCAAAGCCCTAGTATCTCTGCCATCGCGCGCTATAGCGACTATGCGACAACACCCTTACATCGCCCTCCGCCTCTTCAATCTCAACCCCGCAGCCGAACGTACCATCAATAATACTTCCACCAAGCGAGCAAGCGTGGATATAAGAGGAGGATATATAGATATGCGATATCAGAGTAGGAGATGGCGTTGCACTATACGAATTGGCCGCGCACAGCATGGACCCTTTCACAAGCTATAAGCTCGAGGAGCCACCCACGCCGGCGGACGAGCTGCCCATAGTAGAGTTCATATACGCCATCGGTACAAGGAGAGCATTCCGCAGCTAATGAAATTGCTGATATACGACGCGAAGGTGGGCAAGATGTCTCAGACGATGAAGAATTCTCCTTTCTGCCGCACAGTACGTACCTTTTTCTGCCGCTTCTTTTTCTGCCACCCGCTACGTACCTTTTCTGCCGCTTAGTTTTCTGCCACTCGATACGCACCTTTTTCTACTATCTATTTTTCTGCTACTGGGTACGTTTGCTGCCGCTTGTTTTCTGCCACTAGGAATATACCTTTTTCTGCCGCAGTACGTACCTTCTTTCTGCCAGATCTATTATTGCCGCAACAATTTCGAATCTTGCTATATGCCGATGAATTAAGGGGGGCCGACGAAAACTCAGTCGCGGGGATACGAGCACGCAGTTGTTCTTCAAACGGATCGCGTAAATGTAATAGACACAAGGCCCTCGGTCTACTGCAGCTCGCGTTATCCGCTCTCTAAGCCATATAATTTGGGCATCAGTTAGCACAATCAGTGGTCGTGTTCGGCTAGGGTCAAACGCAATCATTACGATGATGCAGCCATTTGCATACGTCTACAACCTCTTTGTGGACAGGACAGCCCCCAATTCAGCAGCGCTCGCCTCTTTGACAACTCCCGGATCACAATATAAGCCTTCGCCTGCTTTCACGGTTTGAGACAACTTGCCTCTTTCCGCTGCCGGCGACGATGCTGGTGACTAGTCGTCACTGTTCCCAAACGCAGCACCCAGTGCTGCGATTGATCAACCACCTGTCGTTTCTATAAACTAAACTTATACTCAGCTCCATCCGGGAAGTTCAAGCCTCACGTCGACACTCCTCGATCCCCAGCCCAAGTAGGATCTCTCGTGGTCTGCCTGCCTCTTTCCCACAAAGGCGGAACGCTCGAAGTTCGCCAAGGAGGGAAGACTGTGGCCTTTGACTGGGGCGAGCTGGCCTCCGGTCCCGCCAGGCGAAATGGGAAAAGATTTTTTTTTTGGGAGGTATGTTGGATTTTTGTGTTGGTGGATGAGATGCGGATGGACTTGTGCGAGGGTAAGAGGACGACGTGAACCGAGAGCTGCGAAACCACTCAAGCTGAGAGAATCCCAGTGTGACCTCGTTATAATTTCTCTTTCACGCAGCAGACTTCATCAATTAGCCACCATGACGATAATTACAGCATCTTCGCGTGGGACTATGCTATCACGGCCTCCCTTTCGTTGTTTCTGGCGGGCATTTTCCCAATGTCAAAGCGCTGGACGCTTGCAAGGTACCCTTCCTACGCGGCCATCATCAACATCGCTTCAGGGGGTTATCATACACGATTCTTCGCCGGTTGAAATTGGATTTGTAAACATCCACGGATTTCAGCCATTTATTGCTACTGGCACAGCGCTCCCTATACATAAAAGGATCCATCTGTCCTGTCTTTTCGACTATGTTGATGGCTGCGATTTCGAACTCGCCTACCGCTACAGCCCCCGAGATTTACATGTCTCTGTTGGATCCGCGGTATTAGATCGGGTCAAACAAGGCAAAGGAATTTCTATGCCATGGTATGGACTCTTCGAGATGGATAACACGCTAAATGGCATCTGGACGGTCGGAGACTCTCACACAAAGTCACAGTTCATTGAAGTTCTATATCAAATTGGAGATGAGTAGGAAGGGCTTGCTCAGAAGTGCTTAATTGGATTGGAGACTAGGTTAGAATCTGCGTTCATTCATCCTCGTCTTGACCTCCACCGCTGCAATGTAGATATGACCCAGCTGCACGCAGGCGTTTTGGAATGTTTTTCCTCGCTCACGTGTTTGCTGTGGGTAGGGCCTCGAATTTCACGCGCCTTTGAAACCCAGTCTCTTCTGATGCGCCCGAGTATTACATATCCCTAGGTTGTATCGCGTCTATCTCTCTGTAAGCTTCATTCGCTCTGACACGCATCTTTGCCAGGCAGTCAAGATGGGGCATATTAAAAGATGATGTAGTAGTTTAGACTTTTTGGTTCTGAGGAAATGTAAGAGAGTCATCACATTCAATCGATGTCACTCTTCACTTCGAAAGCCATTGCTCCTTGATCCAGCAGACCACCTTAAATCATGTGCACCATCTGGGTAGTGTCCTAGACCAATCCAGAAGGACATTTCATTACCAACATTTTGATTAGTTAGACAACGGAGGTTCGTTGGTGGCGAGGCCCGCCAGCGCCAGTGACAGAGTCCTTCACTTTCTTTGGAAGTGGTTCGTCATCCGGATCGTACTGTTCTTTGTCGTCGGGGTGGATTGGACACTATGTGCACTGACATTTCCAGGCTCTGAACGGCCTTCGCGCGGCTTCAAAGAACGCGGTGCGCGCTGCCCGGCTCGCGGACGAGTTCGGTGCTGGGTTCGTGGAGCGTGAGGAGGGTGGTGGGGACGAGAGCGAGCTCTCGAAGGCTCCGTCCTCGGGTGTCGTACGAGATGTTGACTTCGAGAACTTCCTTCATGGCTTTGGAGCGGGAAAGGTTGTCGATCAAAAGGTTTAAGAACAATATTGGAACACCCCAATTACCCAGCACTAAGTTGATGTACCCATAAGTGGCCACCCCTGAAATACTCACCACTTTTCTCACCCCCTAACTTCAACATAACATAACTAATTCAATTAAGCAACTATAATACAGTCCTCTTCCACAACTATACTTTCGGCTTCCCTCTCTTCAATGAAACTATTTATAGCCCCTGAAACCTCCTGTTGGGCGCGCATTATATCATCAATCGTGGCGAACTTGGAATTCGGACTTAACTCAACCTTAGGACGTGGGACGTATGAGGAGGCAAATACAACAATGGTATGTTATTCTGGTAGCATTCCCAAATAAACTCAGTGGTAATATGACTGCCGTGACCATCTAGGATGAGTAGTCGCCTCTCTGTTGAGTCTGTTGGTTGAGTCCCTGGAATGAACACTTTTTGAAGCCATTCAAGTGCCGTTGAGTTACTAGTCTATGCGTTGTCTGTTGCTGTAAATAGCCAGTCTTTATATAAGTCCATTTGTTGAGGAAACCACTGTTGTTGTACTGACTTTCCCTTGAAAATAACAAGTGGAGGAAGGGGGCACCAGAGTCCTGAATGATGGCTCCTATCTCAATTATAACCACTGCGGCCATTGGCGGCCTCAGTCTCCAGCTCGACTGTGTGCTTTGTATTGTTATAGCCGCTTCTCTCCTTGATGATGAAGCCATCATTATCCTTCAATATAAAGTCATCGTTCCTGCCCTCCATTAATGAGAAAGTTCTCCTCTCCAACTTCCTCCATGATATTGTCCTTAATTTCGCAAATAGATTGAGAATCGTCTTCACCCTTACGAGATCGTTTCTTCAACTCAAGATAGGGTTTGCTGCTTGGGCTGAAGCGAGGCTGGCGAGGAGCAATGCTGCCCTGGAAATGGTGTTAAGTTGCATTTTGTTAAGGAAGAGTCTCAATAGCTTTTGAGGAGATTGTCAGGTTCGCAATTATCGCCATCTTTGTCCTTGCATAGAAAGAGATCCGACAAATGATTCCCGTCGACCCCGCTGATTTCCTTTTCTTTCCAAGCCGTCAGCTGATCGCAGATAGTGGCGATGCGATGCACATAATCGTCCTGAGTTGGCTGATCCACACTGGCCCACATCTCGGTGGGTGTCTTCCCGATGGCCGACCTTGAACAAGCCATCCGAGATGGCAAGGCATATGGTGCAAGATCCTGCGTCGGTGCTGCAATCGTCCCTTGGATTGCTGTCGAGCAAGTGCCAAGTGCTACTTGGTGCGCTCGTAATAGTGTTGACAAAATCCAACCGGTCGAATTTTACACCTGTTAATTTGCTCGGACCGTCGACCGCAATGTTGACGAACGATTCGGCGACCGTGTCCGTATCTTGCAACGCCGCATTTCGCGGACAGAGAGGTCCAGTTCTTGACAGGTCCCAGAAGGGCTGCCACGTGTCTGCCTCTTGACAACGATTGCCTTTCTCAAAACTTCCGGACGAAGGACTATAAAGAAGTAGCAGGCCATAGAGTACAATCATTCATGGTGAAGAAACGGGCAACTGAATCGAAGCAGTTTTGGGAATCGCACAGAGGGAGCACGCGATGTGACACTACAGCGGCTGAGAATCTGTGATTTCTCGTTCCCTTTGAAGTTTGGAGTGTGGGTCGGAGTTTGGAGCCATAAGAGATACCAGTCGCAATGTGTAATGACGCTGAGCATACAATACTATACGTATTTATTATTCAAATTTGCACCGACCATCTGTCACTGCATAGAAGGACAGCAAAGGTACGACGTATCACCTTCAATGTATATACCCTTGAATAGCCGTTACTTCCGTTATCCCTACTTAGGCATGTACCATTACTTCCAACTTTAGTTGGGTCTTGACTAGCTAATAGAAGTCTGGGACTTTATAGAAAGCGTCAATCATGTAGATTATATATCCAGGAGGCATTTCTAAATGCTTAAATGCTAGTTTAACTGGGGAGATATTGGACTGACCAACAGGGTCCAAATCGGTCAAGATTTGCAAATAGGGAGAACCAACGCCAGCATCGTCACCAATGGGATGGTGTCCACGGATCCGACTGCTTGGTACGCCCTCGCTCATGACATGAACTCCACTCTCGCAATATACCGGATGCCCAAACGCGGTGCTTAGACTCGAGAATTATGTCCACCGACCCTGCTGCAGGGCACTAACCATTGCTTATACCATTAGCTGGCTCCCAGAGCAGTGTCCGCCTAATCGATAGTCACCAATTAACAGGAAAATTGCCGTTTGGCTTGCTGCGATGCGCACGGTAAGGAAGAGAAAGCGAGTCTAAGAGGGGTACATCGTTCGATAGTCGTTATTTGATGTGTCGCAATTCCCAACCGCATATCTCCCAGATTCCTTTTCTCTTTCACTGCGGCGAAACGCTAGATACAGGCTCAGAGACAGATGAAAACTTGCTGGATGCGCTGCTTCTTAAGTCTAAGCGCATCGGCCATAGTTTCGCTCTCGCAAGACACCCTTATATCATAGAACATATAAAGGAGGCGGGCGTGTGCTTGGAAGTGTGTCCTATTTCGAACGAGGTGCTGGGCTTAACGCCTAGAGTGAACGGCCATGCGGTATATAATTTGCTAGCGAACAATGTGCATTGCACGGTGAACAGTGATAATGGCACGCTATTCAAATAAGTCTTTTTGCGGAATTCCACTGAGACAAAGCTTACCACCTTCCACAGTTCTACACTTTCTCATAATTTCTACCAGGTCATGATCGGAAGATCAAATATAACGCTGTACGGGTGGAAGCAGCTCATCGAATGGAGTTTGCAGCACTCATGTCTGTCAAAAGAAGAGTATGCTACCATTTACGGAGATTGGCTCAAGAAGTGGGACAAATTTCTGGACGATGTGATTAAGGACTTTGGGGGCATCGAGTCGGGCTAAGGGTGAAGGGTATGCAGACCCTTGCGGCCTAATCCCTTTTCTTTTGACCAAGTACTAAGTTTTTATATAGAGCGGCCTCGCCTGTTTTGATCGTCTTATCAACCTCGAAGGCTCGTCGAGAGTGTCCACTATTAATTGATTCTCTGTGCAACGGCAGCCTTCCGCAAAAGGTATCAGTCTGACATGGGGTCTATGATGTACGCGATGTGCCTCACTAGATCTGACGTCGCTTTCGCCATTAGTGTGCTGTCCCGATACAGTCACAACCCGTCTCATGATAACTTCATCATGGCCATGTACGCGCTGCGCTACTTTAAGCATACCGCGCTAACCAGGCTGGAGATCGGCAGACCGATTTACCGGCTCAACCACATTGAGACGATCACAAATCCCGTCTGTTGAGTGCTGGTGTGACTCAGACTGGAAGGGAGATAAAGCTATCGGCCGCTTACGGCTTTATAATCCGTATCAACGACAGCGTTGTTGATTGGTAGACGCTGAATATCACGCCATCGGAAAGGTCGCCCAAGCCGGGCTTTGGATGCGAAGCCTTTTTACTGAGCTTCGGATACCTGTAAAGGTTACGATCTTTGGTGACAATCAGGACTCCATCAAACTCGCCAACAACCAAGGGTTCCACAGAAGAAAGCGATCTCCTCCCCCTCCCGCCGCTTCCCTCTAGCTAGCTCAGGCACGAGGTGAGCCCTCGCCCTCCTCTGGCATTACGATCCTTTCTTCAGGTCATTAAAGAGGCAACCCCTTTCAATTACAAAGCGACGAAGTACTGGCGAAACCAAGATAGGCTGCTAGATTCCATGTAAAAACGATACCAATGCCTCGAGGCTGAAAAAGAGCAGCTCCGAGAAGAGATCATCAGACTCCAGAGCCTACATTATCTAGAAATTGCCCGAGTAAAGAGACAAAATAGCCAAGAGATCAGTCGGCAAAGTGAGAGTATGGCAAAGGTTGCCAGGCATTAGTATATGGAGAGTACCTACTCCAGGGGATGACTGCACCGCCCCGTGATACAGGAGTTCGCCACCTTCTCCCCCTGTTACGATATGCCTCATACCATCTTTGTCTCTCTCTATGTCTGACAACCGGCATTCCTTTTGTTTCTTAGTTTTCCTTTCTTTTAGGACATAGTAATGCACAGTTTATTGTCAACCCACGCAGCGCTGCTCGTCACAGTTATGAGCCCATGTTCTTCCACTCCGGATTTGACTTAGAGCAGCGCAATCAATCTCTTCTCTCTTATATTTAAAGCCTTAAGTCCACGATGGCAGGCATGTCCAACGAATGCGGCTCGATTCCTAGGGGCTATACGCTCTGTACAGGCCGCGCGAGCTTCCCAGACTGGTTTATACAGCTAAAGTATTACTGTTTGGCGCGCGGAATCTGGGAGGACGTCAACCCGGCTACCTTGTAGGACCGAGCTTAATCGAATCTACTGCTCCTTGCGGCTGAGGTCCCAACCCACGAGGAGTTCCACCAACGCTGCGTTGAAGCTCTCCAGAAGGCGTATGTCGAGCAGCGGGAGGCTTGGGAGAAATTGCCTATCCCCGACCGGGGGGTGGAGCTAGCTATCCCAGATGTTCCGGAGCTCTCTGAAACCAAAGACGCCTACGGTAGCAGTCTGAAGCACTCGGGTCTATTAATTTCGTATAGCATAGCTCTTTCGAACCGGCACCTAGCGGTTTAAGACTAGATTGAAGCTATAATGGATAAGACCCTGCTCGGAATCGCCCAAATCCAACTTATAATAACTGAAGATATTTCTCTTAACTTACTAATTAGGGCGCTTTACCGCAACCTTGCTCCCTCCGAAGGATCCACACTTGCTGTAATTGCTTAAAAATATAGAGATATGCTTATATCGGCATATAAAGATAGGCAAGACCTGCTCGCTTAGCATATACTCTGGTTTAAAGCCTATCTCCGAGCTAGGGAGTATTAGATATTGGAGGTAATAGGCCCTCTTGCAGCTTGCGACTTTATTCGAGCAGTAAAGTGGATTATAGCCCTAGACTGGGGCAATTGAGCATTATCGGAGCTTCTTTGCAAAGAAGAATAGGGCGAGCCCTTACTAACAACAGAAAAGCTCGGAATATGGTTCGCTTCCGAATATACAGAAATAAGTAATAGACCCTATTACTCCGCTCCCGGAATATATTTAACTATCTGCAACAAGAATAATAGCTCCCGCGGCTCTAATATAGCCTGCCCATATAATAGACCCTACAAATAGTTACTAACCTAATGTAGGAAGCTTAAATTCGCTCTTACCGGAAGAGAGCCGTAATTAGAAGGGCAGTCCTATTATTATTAGCAAGCTCTATTATAAAAGATTATAGACCAAATTAAGCGCCATTTACGAAATAAATTTTTTAACAAGCTCCGAGTTATGCTAAAAGAAATCGGCTGGTTTAAGGACGGAGCTTCCGATACTTCGAATAAATAGCGAAACTTCATTAAGAATACTAGCTTCTTTTTCCAGCTCTATTCAGAACCGGAGACGACGAAAATATTTACCATAGTTCAGTCCCATACTTATTAGCTTTTAAGGAGCATACTGGTCGATAACTATGGCTTGGAACACCTAGTTAACAGCATGGACCTGCTTATCCCTAGCTCTTTTAGAAGATGAGAGCATCCGGAATGGGTTAAAGCGGGTACTATATCTTTCCCAATACTAGGGAAAGGAAAGCGGGTGCTCCGGAATATACTAGACGGCCCAGCTAGACCAAAGACTAGGGATATAACGCTCGAGAATGTATTTCTAGTGGAAGGTTTTCATACCAATATTGTTTCTAAAGCTTGTTTAGCTTAGAAGGGATTATAGTTCTTAGGATTAGATTAGACTTTATATATCGGAACCCTCGAGTCGAGCTCGATTTAAGCCACTCTTTTGCGCCGCCATAACCTAATCTTTATCGAATATAACCCATTAACCACCTGCTCCGAAAATCCCTATATAAGCGCAGCCGGAGTAATGCTACTTCCTATATTAACATTAACCAAGCGCATAAGCTTAAAGAAATAGCGGTAGTCTTAATAATCCCGGCCGGAGAGAGAGGATTTAGAGCTCCTATAATATTTAAGGTCTAGATACCTTATTGCGGATGCTTTAAGGGCGTTGGTTTATAGAGCATATGGGGTTCGCATTATTAGTACTAAGCGAATCTCCTGCTTTGACTATGCGGTAATGTATGCTAAATAGGTTATCTTAAGACGAGCTTTCGAGTATATTTCTAGATAACCTTTTTAGTGTATTTCGTAGGATTTGTTTTTATTTCCGACTTTAGCCCTAACGAAAGAGCATTATATTCTTTCAATTAAGACCGAATTTAGCGGCATGCTATATATGTTTTTCTTGTAGAGAAAGAGCGGTTGGACGGTATTTATATATCTAAAACCATTTAAAAGCTGGGTGCACTGGAGGTATGGACTCCGGGTATGCAAAATTCGCTTAAATAACGATACCTTAGTAATATTATATAAGGACTATGCTTGGATTGCATACGAATTTTGGGCTGCTTAAGAAGGAATCGAGCTAGAGCTAATACCAATATATACCTATAAACTAAACGGCGGTTTAAAGCATGTAGGGTAGGAGCTAATAACTAAGTCTGTTAAGATAAGGCACATAGCCGGCCTACCGGAACGCCTTTAGCCGCTTATTATAGGTACTATAGCATACCTTTTCAATATATCTCTATACTCGAGCTCCGATATAAAGTTACTGTAAGAGGTGCTCGAAAGCTAGTTCTAGCAGTATTTCCGTTAATACGCTCCATTATTTATTTACGAGCTCATAATAGATCTTCGTCTAAATTAGAGCTTTATATATGCCTATGGCTATAGAGCATACCCAGTATAAAAGGACCGGAAAATGGGGAAATATATTAAGTATTACAAAATAGAGCTACAGGGATATCTAAGGTATTTGGTTGGTTATATCGCCTCTAATATCTACTCTATATAGGTCCTATCTACTAATATAGTAATTCATACGCGAAACGTCACCTTTAATAAGACTAAATTTTATAGTGAAGAAGACGCCCGGGATGCTTTATTAATTGCGGAAGCTCGTTTAGTAATAACCAGCCTGCGCATGCTAGAGATCCCGGAGCCTCTACCTATTTGGGAGCTGCTAGGTCTTAAGATGCGAGCTGCGGAAACGACTCCCCTTGCTGTTAAGGACATTTATATTCAAGAAGAGCTGCAGCCGACTGCAAGCTCGGGGGTGAGTGAAGGGAAGTCCCTAGGACTTCTAACGCCTGAGAGCAGCCCTGCTCCTCAGGAAGTCTCCGAGAGCCCCGAAGCTCTGCAGGCGCTAGGTGTATCTCCAGCGGAGAGCATAGAAGACCCTCCCGCGGACAACGATACTCCGCCGGAGGGCAATGATATCATCTTAAGTCTCGGACGCGAGCAGCAGATTACCTAGCTAGAAGAATCAAGAGCTGGGGACACGATAGTGGTGCGTACGGATACGCCGCTACCAGAATCTCTATGGCCCGGCCCTTTTAGAGCCCGGCCGGAGCTCCCTCCGGCACGACCTGCTCGAAGACCTGGAAAGGAACCGACTCGAAAGAGCAGGAGTTTGAGGGGGCAGAAACGTGAGACTATAACTCTAATATTCAACGCAATTTTCGGAGCTACGGAATTAGGGCAACTATGGCTTCCGATGTTCCTTTCCTTTCTATCTAATTAGCAGGAAGCTTTGGAGCAGAGAAGACCAGTGCACCTAACGCTTTATATTATATTTAATATAGCAGTTAGATAGAGCAGGGAAGAAAAGCACATAGCATGCAAGATTCATATAAGTAAGCTTTATAGACCGCCACTAAAGAATTGGAAAGAGCTTGAGAGCCATCCAGAGAAGTTCGCCTTCGCTAAAGCAGTATAACTCGAGCTTAATACGCTATATAAGAAAGGGATATGGATAGAGATCGACAAGAGCGCCGCTACCAGCCCGCTGCTCCCTTTGAAATGGGTTTTTATATATAAATAAGATGAGAATAACTATTTAGAGCGGGTAAAAGCCAGGATTTATATGCGTAGGGATCTGCGGCCGTAAAGCGCCCTGCAAAATATATATGCTGCAATATTAGCCGCCCGCTCGTTTCGGGTTGCTATGGCTATAGCTGCTTAGTTTGATCTTGAGATAAAGCAATTTAATGTTGTTAATGCTTTTCTGAACGCCACACTCTATAGTAAACCAGTCTTTTGTGAGCTCCTAAAAGGTTTCAAAAGGCCTGGGAGATGTGTCAAGCTCTTTAATGCTCTCTACGGTCTTAGAGATGCGCCCCTGGCTTGGTATAACGAATTTTCGAGCACGCTTTTAACGCTCGGCATAAAGCGTTGTAAGGAGGAATACTGCTTGTTTTAGAATGCTAATAAGACTATTATAATTGTTTTCTATATAGACGACTTTCTTATGCTCTATTATAAGAAAAACAGAGCTAAGGCGATCCGCCTTATTAGAGGTATTATAAGTGCCTATAATGTAAAGCAATAAGGAGCAGCCGCTTTCTACCTGGGAATTCGAATTCTGTGGGACATCCAACATCAATTTCTTGACCTGACCCCTATGATCGAATAGTGGGCTGCAGGTCTCAAATCTTGTATCAATTTCTTCGTCTTTTGAGTCTGAGCAA
>JAGKQA010000382.1:0-14353 GCA_022609195.1 Plenodomus libanotidis
ACTTATAGCCTTAGCGGCTAGTCTAATACTAAGATCGACATAGAATGGCTCGAAAAGATCTACTTGCCCTCCACTAAGCCGGATAACCCTTAAGAGTAGCAATTGCTTATACTTAATAGTTATTATACGTATATAAGTATCAATTTCATATTTAAATATCGCTAGAACAAAGTCGGCCCTTTCTATTTGCCTGCACGTTCATCTCAAAAGATATAGCCCTTAGATATGGCTATGTTCTTAGCATTAAAGGAGTACTATTATCAGTATATAGCTCAATTTATATCCCTCACCGCCAGCGCCCCAATTAATAAGCAGAGATTTATCTACACTTATAAAGCTGCATATACTTAATCGTTTACTAATAAAAATATACGGTTAGGCTTTAGATAAACGGGAATCTGTCCTTTCAACCGTTCTATATTATAAGAGGTGGGAGAGAAAGAAGGAGATATTCTTATAGCCGATCAGCCCTCCTTAATTATCTCCCATAAGCCCGAAAACGATATATACAGCGAGGTTTAAACCCCATATAAGTCTTAAGACGTCAGAGACCAGTTAGTTTAGCTAAAGGGATAGAAAAGGGCGATCAGACTGCTTTGGGGCAAGGCAGGGAAGGCGATCGATCGAGGCAACATGGAAAACGCGACCTTACAGCACCGCCTAAAGGCGTTAGAAATTCAGTTCGAGTCTGTTAAGCCATAGGCTAAAAGGACTGTAAATCGGGATGCCAACTTTCTCTTTACAAATTTAGACGACGTTATGAAAAGGCAAAAAGAAGAGGCAAAGGTAGTCCCTGCCAAAAGGAAGAGGGCTACGCCAGGCACTGCGCCCAGGTCGCAATTACCAGACGAGACAGAAGAGATTATATAGGAGGTAATCGTAGCTATGCAGCATTATGAAGATGAATAATACTTTGATTTTGGTGCAGTATTAGGTGAATGGCAATGATTTGAACATGCCGGACTTCCCATGTTGCTCACTTGCAGACAGGGGTCAATTGCAAACGGGGGTTCGAATGGATAAGTCTTAGTTCCAGCTGCTTGCTCTTCCGGAGATCCACCAGATCAAGCTGGTATAATTAAAGGCCAAGGAAGCAATGGCTTAGCCCTTAGAAGTGCGGAAAGTACTTCAATTCAACGAAAAGGATCTAGTTCTCGAGTTTGGACTTCGTTTACTTAGTATATTTCGGCCAATAACACCTCTCTTCCTCCACTCGTTATTTTCAAGGGCAAATCGGTTCAACAGCAATAGTTTCCTCTTCAACTGGATCTATATAAAGAGTAGCTATTTACAGCAACCGACAACGCCTGGACTGATAACTCAACGGCACTTAAATAGCTCCAAAAGATCTTTATTCCAAAGACTCGACCAACATACTCAACAGAGAAGCGATTGCTTATACTAGACGGCCACGGAAGCCATATAACTACTGAATTTATGTGGGAGTGCTTTCAGAACAATATATTATTGCTTTATTTGCCTCCTCACACTTCTCATATCTTTCAACCTCTCAATCTCGGATTCTTTTCTTCCCGTAAGCGGTCCTATCGGAAAAGACTTAGTTAATTACACCAATAGGAAGACTCAACAAGTGCTGAAAAGAGGGATCTCCTTAAGAACTATCGCCATGCTCGATTGGATGGTCTTTCTATATGGAGTATTAAGTCTGGATGGAAAGCCAGTGGTCTTTAGTCCGTGGCTGCAAGTAAACCTCTTGTAAGTCCTTTACTCCTTAAGAATACTCAAAAAAGGACTCAAGACGGGACTCAAAAGCCTCCAGGGGAGTTGAAAAGGGCTGAATTTACACCAATTAAGCTTTCGGAAATGCAACCAACTACTTAGTCAACTCCGAGGAAGTCCCAAGATCTAAGGGCCCAATTCAGCGAATTCAACAAAGCTAATTCAGCCAATCAAACTTCACGAAACCTCTTCAGAAAGTTCGCAAAATGCTTTAATGAGAAGGACCTGCTATTGGCACAAGCCCTTAAGAGGATTGAGGTATTAAAGGCTAAAGTTGCGAATAGTCAGCCATGTAAAAGAAAGAAGGCTGAATTGAGCCCGAATTCGAAGTTCGCTTCAATCAATGATATACACCGGGCTCAACAACAGGATCTAAAGGCTATTGATAGTCTTGTTGAAGAGAGCGATCCTGAAAGTGTAGTTGTTGAAGAGGATTGTATTATAGTTGCTTAGTTGAATAAGTTACAAGTGTTTGAAATAATATGGTTGGAAAACAGGCTTCCGTTTCATGGTGGGCCATATCAGTGGGTGGGCCATAACTGAGTGGGTCAACTTAATGCTGACCGTCACGCAGATTGACTCAACTACTTGAGCCAAAAACACTTTCGTTCGATCGGGCGTCCGTCTTGCAACGCGTCTCTCTACGCCTGGTAAGACGGTGATTTGCGAGAAGGCCCATCTGGCGAAGAGCTTGAAGGGCACATTGACGTTCTACTTCATGGTCATGAAGTTCAAAGCTAGCATGGCAAGCGCGAGGTGAAGGGTGGTGTTTGGCTGATTGCAGCCGCTGGTTTGGTTCAGCATCGAGCATGTGTGTAAATACGTAACACAAAGCGTGAGACCGGGGGTTAAGTCGCCTGACCCACCTTTCGCCACCCTCATCGACCCACACCGCATTTTTTACCAAATGTCTTCTTCTCTACCTCTTCAACTCAATTAATGTTATTTTCTTCCCAAACTTCGTACAAACCTATTTCAATCAATTATGAAGCAATACACAGAGCCTCAAGTCCAGAAAGCTATTGAAGCTGTCAGAAATGGCCAGTCAGTTAAGCGGTCTGCTTCCGAATACCGTTGGAATGGTAATGAAAATGGTATATTTAAGGGTGTATGTCAGAATGGCTTAGTCCTCGGAAGCTTAGAAAAGAAGTCTATTCGAAAGCAAATCAATGGGTCTCGCCACTAAACCTCTTTCCTTAAGTGTGTCTCTGCAGACGGGAGACCTCTACCCCCTATATACTGATAAGGGAAAAAGTATATAACAATAGTAGTTTCTCTCAATCTAAAGCCCTTCAAGGGCTGAAGATACACTGCTATAGAAAACGCGTGGATAGATAATGATATAGCACTCGAATAGCTAGAAAAAGTCTTTATACCCCATACACGACCCTTAGTCCCTTCTTAGAGACGTTTACTTATTATAGATAGCCACAAAAGCTATATAACTATAGAGTTTATATAGCTGTATTTCTGCAATCGAATTTTTATTCTTCATTTACCCCTATATACTTTACATATATTACAACCTTTAGATTTAGGAGCATTTTCTTCGCTCAAGTTAGCCCATTAGAAAGAGCTTAGTCGGCAAGCACTCTGTAGCCAATAAACTGTTATAGGAAAGAGATAATTATTAGTTAAATATTACAAAGTACGCCAACAAGGTCTATTACCTTAAAGTATTCGATCTGGGTGGAAGGCGATAGGTCTATGGGCAATCTCTAGCCGTAAGCTACTGCTCAATCGTTTGCTTTTAAAAAGATACCAACACCCATCCAGAGGGACGAATTAGAGGCCAGAATGGCTAGTTAACTCGAATTAAACCTCTTAGAAGTGTCTTCGAAAGAAGGGGTGTGATGGACTACTTCAAGGGAATCCCGAGAGCTTAAAGACCAATTGCACAGATTCAGCATGGGGAAACACTTAGGCCCCACACAACGAGTCTTACTCAGAAAGGTTACAAAGAGTTTTGACGAGAAGGATTATCAATTGGCTATAGCGGAGGAAAGAGTTCGAGGCTTAAAAAGATGGTTGGAAAGCCTCGGACCAACTAAACGGATGAAAGTCGAATTAAACCCCAATGAGAAGTTTGCTTCAATTGAGGACATCTATAAGGCGCAGGTCGCGGTTGGGGCTCGTGAGAGTGGTCCCGTTGAAGAGAGCGAGGTCGAATTGCCTGCTGACGAAGAGGACTGTATTATGGTTAATTGCTAGAAGACTATATAAAGAAAACAAATGGGTCGCCCGCCTTCCGCTAGAATAAATGTGGGGGTGGCGAAAGGTGGGTCAGGCGACTTATGTAGTTCCCCTTGTGCATGGAACTGGCCCACTTTATCTGCCTGTTTAAGGCCCTGCAGTGCTTTTCTCAGATCTTCTCTTGATTAACAATTTCAACACATTCCTTCCTGTCTCCCATGTTGTCCTTTACATTTCATTTTCGTCAGCGGTGGGTGAGGATGACGGGCATTTTGCTACTACACAGAAGTCGACAGGGTCACGCCGCCTGAGTCCGTCCTTTCAGAGACCGCCCATCCAGTATGCACCAAAGACTGCAGCTGCCGATGGCTTGCCATGAGATCGTCGTGTCTTGCGGTACTGCAGCTTGGGGGGTCTTTCGATTGCCGCTGTGACATCAGTCAGTGACTTGGAATCTAATGCCATGCGCGATGTAAGAAAACCCCAAAGATCTTTATGCTCAACTTCCGGAATTGTGCTATAGCGAGTCACAGTATGTGACAGCTCTGCTCAAACAGATGCTCACTGGCGGTCGAACAGGGACAGAGCACTTTGAGGCTTGTGGGGACTTCAAGATGTCTTATTTTATAGACAGCAGACCCTGAGTTGGCAGAAACAGGGAATAAGTCTTCAAGTTTCGAGCCGGTTCCGTATGTGACGACTCGGGAGATCGGCATGTCACCCTAAAACCGGTACTTATTTGAGGCCCGTGTGAAGACGTGGAGCTCATTCCAAGCGTATCCCAGTATGCATCACTTGGCAAACACATATGACTGCCAGCCACGGGCGCAGCGTCAGGCGTGACGGGCTAGGATCCCGTCTGGTGCAACCATGATCGCCCTGATTGCTTGCCAGTTTGCCAAGTTTGGTCCTTGTCAATCTTCGTCGCCTGCTCCAGTCTCCAACGCCATACGCCGATTACTGATAGACCCTCTCCCACATAAGGCCATCTCCACGATGGCGGTCGACGACAGTTCCCGACGCCGTTCCTCACGCCGAGACCACGATCGGGACCGGAATCGCCGAGGTCGAGACTCTTCTCGCGACTCAGACGATCGATACTCAAGCGAAGAAGACCGCCGCCCGCGACGTCCCCCGCCATCCCGCCGGCGATCATACAACGGCCGCCACGACGAGAGCAGTGAAGAGGATGAATCCCGCGACCGACGCTTGCGCACATCAGGAAAGACAAGGCGCAGTACGCGGCGGCCGCGCAGCCGCAGCGATAGTCGGTCGTCCTCGCGTACACGGCACCGCTCCCGGACGCGGGATGTCAAGCGCAGCGCGAGTCGGGATAGGGACAAGCCCTTGACAGAGGAGGAGCTGAAGTCGAGGCGGAACAAGGCCATCAAAGCGGCGCTGACGGCCGGCGCGTTCGAAGCTTTTCGGCAAAGGAGTCGGCCCGGGGACTGGGTGGGCCAGAAGGGGATCCGTGTCGCTACGGCGGCTATCTCGGCTGGGTTCATTGATGCCGGCCTGGACAAGAATCCGGGCATGGCAGGTGGGACGGTGGGGAGGCTGATGACTTCGGCGCTTGGTGGAATGGTCGTCGATAAGATTGCAAATGGTGGAAGTACAGGCAGGAAAAGATGATCTAGATTAGATCTTAACGGCGCTGGCGCCCACAGAGGCCAGGCCTAGCCCCGCATTAGGTGTAGCCTTCCAAGGCATTTTAGGACGACTATTGACGGGGCATGTGATCCTAGCAAGCTCATGAATTGATGCCGGAAACGAATTTAGGCAACGGCGCAGGTGGTAGTATTATGGCATTGTGGGAAAGGTTGACAGCGTCTCGAGGTCGTCAGGTTGATCTCCATGGCGGACCTCCAGCGAGGGCTCCGGAACAGCACACGTGCTCAACTGTTCCAATCATCTTCTGAAACATTATTTCTCACTCAGCAGTTGATAAGATAACCTGTTCGTGTGGCAGATTCAAACTTATGATATTGGGAGGCTCAACCAATGGTGCCAAGTTTGGTGAGAGCTTACCACAGTCTTGGAGCCGTGTCGGCTTCTTATGCAAGATATAGGCAGTTAACCTTACACATGAGTTGTAACAACAACTGAATGAGGCATGTAGTGAAAGATGGCCTCATTCAGTTGTTTTGCGTTGGTAAATGTCACATTTGCTCATAGGAAGTGCTTCCGACTACATTACTACCTCATTGGGCAGACCCACTGGAGGTTCATCTCCTGATATGCTCTAATTTGATGCACGACGGTACCTTTACGGATACGGAATTACAGGTATTCATGTGCCAGGTGCAAGATACAGACGTAAACGTTGAGACTAAGGAATTCTCTTACTGAGTTCCAAGACAGTACGCCTGACCGGCTGGAACGTTGTGCCAAAACTTCACGTCTTGCGACACACACTAGATTCCTTCACTCTACATGACAATATGGAAATTCTGATGTGAATCGATTCAAGGTTCGGTTTCGTATCTACCACTGACCCTCTATAAGGCATTAAGCACTGCCGATTGTATTACCGAGGTCCCCTTGCCCAGCTATCGTAGTCTCCGAAGTCCACGCTCGGAGGAACCACTGGCCCAAACCCTCTTAGCGGCCTTCATAAGCCCTTTATTCATTAATTAAATAATCTGCCGCGGAAAGCCAGACATCTACTTGCTCCTCTCGATTCTGCAAATGCATTTTATTTATACCCATTTTCATATACTTTATAATATAATGAATTTCAGCTAGCTCTTGCTTTACTGAAATACATGTTATCATTAAAATTAGAGGCTTAATAGCTACTTTGATAAGAAGGCTTATTATTAGCAAGAATTATACATATTTTCTTCTTAGCCTCAATTTTATTTAGTATAATTCGATTTAGGAGATCTTTTGCATATACAGCAGCTGTCATTACTATGTATCCCTACTACTGCTTATTCTTTTTTTTCGTTCCATTACTTGCATGGAGGCCGTTAGGCCTATGGCAAGGTAGCTATCTAAAGCTACTAGTACTATAAACTATAGGTATTTCCGCCCCTTAACAGACTAGTCCCCCCAATCTAGAGATAACCTATATGTTATGACCCAAAGGACCAACAGCAGGTCAAGGAACAGGCCAGCGGTCAGCTGCGCCATTAGGAGCCTGATGTCCAACACATCAAGCGGGGAATCTCTCTTATGTCAGCAAAGGAGGATTAGATAGTTGAAAGGGTTAGGGTTACACACGATGGATCGATGGGCTCGACATCGATCCAGTCGATACTACAAAGCGGATCGATAGGCTCGATATCGATCCAACCCACTCAGTACTAAAGATGTTATGAAGGCAATAGGATATAAGGACACGGTCAGCACCCGATAGATAGCATTTCTGTCACAAAAGGGATCCACTTTAGTGGATACCTCGCTCCCTTTCTTACTATATAGAACCCTTCGGTCTTCCATTTGTCTCTTCATACTCTTCTCTTTTAGAGTATAGTAATGCACAGTTTATTATCAACCTACGCAGCGCTGCTCGTCACAATTTCCTTTATAGCTCTTTAGTTGTCAATCTAAGTATTCAGTCTACACACCTGCATAGCCCAACGGCTAATGATCAGCACTTGCACAAGAACGCTTCTCAATATTGCCCCAGTCACCTCTATTACTGTATTGCTAGCATAAACTCTCTGACACTTACTATATACTGACGGGTATTTAGTGGGATCATTACATCCGGCCCGTAAAGGGGTATGCTCAGGTAAGATAACTTATCGTCTTTATAATTGACGTATACCCGCCGCTTCCGTAATTCTATTGGTAGATCCAGCAGCGCGTTTCCAGGTGGCAGTCAGCATTGAAGCCGTAGAAAATATTTCTGTGGTGAGTAATAGAATGGCGGGGCTTTACGCAACTCTAGATGAAAAAGACTGGGTAATAGCTTGTTAGCGAAGGACTCTGGCAGAGGCCTGGTATAGCTGCCGCTGCTGTAACGGAATACAATATTAGGTTGGCCCGACTGGCTTTCTGGATTGCATTCTTCAAATCTGCATAAATTATTATCATCTATAACTGTGACTAGCACTACTAGGTGTTGAGCACCTAGGCACCCTACACGTCAACGAATGCAGTACTTACTTGGTATTCCTAGTAACCTGCTCGAGAAAGTTGGAGTATACTTGAGAAGGAGCGCGAATTGCAATAAGTACTCCATTTATATACTTGATGTCGTTCAAATTCCAATTTAGCTTATTACTAAAGCTAATGATACCTTTTCTACGGAACTTAGGGCGTTGCATACGCCTTCGTAAGTGGTAACGGCAGTCCTCGAATGACCATCCTTCGAGGAATATAGCGATAGTGAAAAAAATGCCTGCAGCAGTGAGTTGGGGAAAATGTACATGAATAAAGGGCCAGCTTACCGATGTCAGTGGCATTGACCAAATCAAATTGCTTACGTAATGGCTTAGTCATCAGACCCGCTGTGCGCTGAAGGTCTGACAAGAATTGCATTTAACGTCCTGGCATAGCGGGCAACCCTGTGGTTGCACACTGCGGATCTTGCAGCACTCATCTTTGTGATGCCTGCTAGGTTCCTGCACCGACAGCGCATCTGCCAGACTGCAATCGTATGGCCACCACCGGAAAATGCAAATTCCGTTGAGGAGTCCCCTGTTCCCATACTCGCATACTCGTGGGCGCCTCCCAGCAGGCTTACGGCACAGAGGGGTGCGGTGCCCCAGGCTCGGCACCTCAGGACCAAACCTTATTTCTACTTACTTGGGTATACGGTTGGAGGCTTGTGAGGAGACTGCCCCTGCCGAGCCAGAGCGGTCCGACACGGTTGCTGGTGCAACTGGTGAAGGACCGGAGTGTGCGGAGCTCGATTTCTGAATTATTGGCAAAGTCGTGATGCAGTGAGATCTATTCAAGCTTCAGCGACTGAAGGTGGAGCAGAGCTCCAGCCACAAGCTAAAAGTGAGAATTTGACTATTTTGTGGCTTGCAGGGCATCTATGGAGGGAAAATTGTCAGACTTAGGTAAGTGTCTAATCTAGCTGCACCTTCTGAATCCTCTGAACCATCCTGGTCGACGAGCGACTGTTTCAATCGTAATAAATGTCTGCTTAAACACACCTCGGCCTCCTCGTCAAATGAACCGATACATCCCTCATGTTCAGTACAGAATCTTGGTCATCTGGCGATGAAATTCCAAAGCTGTGATATCCGGATATTTAGCAGGCGTTTCAGAGGTGACAAATGGTGCAAGGGGTCCGACACTTACTTTCCGATGGGCTTTGAAGAAAAACACGGACGAATATCGCTCTGGCACAATTCATTCAGTCGCGTCGACCAAAGACGGAGGAATGTTGACTTGATGAATACCTGCAGGCATGCTCCCGTTGGACCAGCGACCAAATGTGTCGCTAAGGTTGACGATCATTTCGTTTCGACGCTCCGTTACGACAGGAACGAAGGTGAAATCTTTGCGTCTGTCCTCGAGTTCCAAGCCACCCAAGCTATCCTGGAAGAGGAGCGTGATGATGCCGAAGTCGGTGTGTGGCCATGCTCGTTTGACCGAGCCGTTTCTTAGAGTCTCAATGCTTACTTCGGGATAGTACAGTATTCTCAGTTCGCTCGCATCAGGCTTGCACATATCCTGAACGGAGCCAGGTGGAATGCGCAGTCCGACCTCAATGGCTTCCATGATCCTCATGGAAGTACTCTGAGCAACTGTGAAGTATCTCTCCATGAACGTCCTGAGGCCAGGCAGGTCATCTTGGTCGGGCCACAAGTTTGGGAACTCAGCATCATTTGGAGGCCCACAATCGAAATGCTCCTATTTCAGAAAAACAACCATGTCAGGATTGCGAAGAAAAATGAGAACACAGATCATTCGTACCTTCCTATCCTTGAGCTCCTGTTCCTTTGTACCGTTGGCAAAGTTAGGCTCTTGAAGCCTGGATGTTATCTCCGCCCCAATATGACTCCAGCCGCGCTGTGGGTCTGGACCTGGCTTGTGTGCGAACTTTGCCTTCTGCTCAGGGGTCAAGGAGAACATCTTCTTGCCCTACAACAGGGTATCAGCATTTCGGATCTTTGGTTGGCCAGTGAGGATTCAGAGTACGTACCCAGTACCAAATATCGTCAACCACATCATCGGGTACTTCGTGATTAGTCAATTTGGTAAATCCATGCTGAGTGAGCGATAAAACAAGTCGATCTGCAACTTCTTGCCGCTCCGCCGTGGTGCCACGAATGAATTTGCCAAAGTCGAGCGTCTTGAGTTCAAGTGCCATAATGGAGAACGGATATGGATGGAGAGTTCGAAGAGGGCATAATGTGGCTGCCCAAATTTATTAGGATTACTGGGAATGTAAACGACTCAGGCTTATATATATATCTCTTCAATTTGTGTCTCCAATGGTCATTCAGTGAATCTCAAGCTGCTGCGAAATGGCAACGCTACCACGCGCGGTTGGCAGTGTCTCTGGGCTGCATACTAGGTACGTGTAAAGTGGAGGTTCTCACGTACTAGGTAGGTAACATCTGCCTCCTGTAGTTATCCCTACATACGTGTTCCATAAACGATCCATCGCTCATTTTTCGCGGCTACCTGTCGATCGCCAGGCAGCGGCTGCTGTCGCCAGGAAGCAAACCCTACAGCCCCTCCGTCGCATCTACCTGCCACTTCATTCCGTGAGAGCTGGCAGGTCACCGAGAAGCACCCGTTGAGGGGAGTGCCATTATCTGCTGCGGCCGCCTGACGATTCTATCGCTTATCTGTCACGTCTACCTGCCGTTCTCCATTGAGCTGTTGTTCTGGTCCTGCACGTCTACCTATGTTTCAGTTAAAAAAAGCACGAGCAGCGGGGATTTCAAACACAGCGCCCTAGAAGCCTGAGGAATTTGGATGCTAGGAGCTGACAACTTCCAAAGCAGCTGCGTCCGATGATCGATGATACCTGTAGACAGTTCAATGCCTTGCTGCTCGTGCCAGTTCAGTGCCTGCTTCGAGCAGCAGACACTGAACTGTCTACGGGCACATTCGTCATCTTCTGCAGCTACATGTCGCTTCTCTATAGTAGAATTCTCTCCGCCTGCCTTTCACTCATCTTCCGTGGCTAAATGCTTTCCCAAATTATTATATATGAGATTGGGATCGTTTGCTCAAACCCTGCCCGTGCATTTTCCTTTTTGAGGCATTATCGCGGCGAATCGCAGGCGATATAAGCACAACCTGCATTGGCCAGCGGGAGGCAGAGGTCGCGGAACATACAGCTTGCATTTCCGAGTCTCCACTAGAGAGCAATAGAAACCTAGGTCTGTCGCCCTACGTACGGGTAACTCGCAGAGCCGCATCAAGCCGGGTCTCGAGCGTCAAGCCGGCAGGTCATTTATCATCTTGCTGTCTGGCTGTGCAGCATGCTGTCGTTCTGCAGGCAGTCAGGCAGTCTCGTGGGCACCGGCAAGCCGAGAAACTGCAGCAGAAACAATGAGGTTGTCATCAGTTTGCGGAACCGTGGGTTATTCCTGTTGTACGGGTCGACCTATTTGTTCCGGAATCTCTGCCGAGTTGAGCGGAGGAAGCTGCAAGAGTGCATCCACTTATGAAAGGAACAACAGTAGACCGAAGCCAAATTCAGCTTCCCCTGCTTACGGCTCCAGGGTTTCTTTGTGCTCAGGTGGGTGCAGCGAGCACATCCTGTCTCCACTTGACCTGCATCCTATCTTCCGGCAACTGCAGTGGATGTGCTGATGTTCTCACTGTCCAGCCGCAGTGACTTCACCCACCGGTATTCCGTCGACCTGCTTTGTTTTTTCCTTCTTCGTTCTCGGTCTTCTAAAGTTTCAGCCCTTCCAGTATTCGAAAATGTCTGCCACAGCCACATCACTCACTGCCGAAATCGAGCTCCAGGTCCATCCCCAGCTCTCAAAGGATGCATCTCCCCTGCCCTCTGTCCATACGTCGAGCAACAATCTCGACAACAATTTCTCCCCGTCTGAGCCGCTCAACATCATCGAGGCGTCGCGCATCGCCGATTCAGGGGTACCAGAGGGAAGCTATGGGTGGGTTGTCATCGCAGGCTGCGCAACCTTGACATGGTGGTATCTAGGGATGAGCTACTCCTGGGGGGTCATGCAGTCAGCCTTGGTTGAGAGGGGTCTGTCGTCTGCTTCTACTCTTTCCTGGATAGGATCTTTGTGCGTTACGTTCAACAGCATTGGTGCATTAGTGTGGGCAAAATTCATCAGGATAGTAGGTACGAGGCAAGCGGCATTAGTCGGTATTATTTGTCTTGGTGGTGGCTCAGTTTTGAGTGGCTTTTGTACGCACAATGTTGGAGGGCTGTTTTTCACGAGTGGTGTCATAATGGGTCTTGGCACGAGGTATGTTGTGATTTTGAAACTTTTTTGGCTGCCTAGGTGCTGAAGCTAACATATTACTGCTGTTGTAGTCTCTGTTTTATGCTTGTTTCTGTCACGCCAGCGCAATATTTTAACAACAGACGCGGTCTGGCCATCGGGATGATCTATGCAGCTGGTGGTCTTGGGGGCACTGCGTTGAGTCTTGCAACGAACGCACTTATTGAGCGAGTCGGCCCTGCGTGGACCTTTCGGATCCTTGGGTTTATGATCTTGGCAACTGGTGTACCAGCGGCCTTGGTCATAAAAGAACGGGTGCCCATCAAGAAAAATGCTTTCATCGATAGGTAGGTTACCCCGGAAGTTACATTTCCCTGTCACGAAGCTATGAGGCCGCATACTGAGAAATTCAGGACTCTTTTTAAGGACTTCCGGTTTTTGACCCTATTCTTCGCCGGAGGCCTTTCCACATTCTACCTCCTCGTTGCACCATTCTTTTTGCCCCTTTACTGTACAACGCTTGGGCTATCACAAACTGCTGGTGCTGGCCTTGTCGCAGCATTCAATTTCTCCTCCGCAGTTGGTCGTCTTGGCTGCGGTATTCTGTGTGATAAGTTCGGGCCTGTCAACACACTTTTCTTTGCTCTCCTGCTCAATGCAGTCACTCTGCTTTTATTATGGCCGTTTTCAACATCCGTTCCCTCTCTGGCGGTCTTTGTGGTGCTCAATGGCCTTGGAAATGGCAGTTTCTTCTCTGCCATGCCCCCTGTCGTGGGGTCCCTTTTCGGGAGCCTGAGGATGCCTGTGGTGATGGGTATGACCATCACGGGATGGGGCCCGGGGTATTTGATGGTGAGTGCCCCGTTTCTGACGCAGCAGCGTTGAGAGGCAATTCCAGCTGATATATCTCAGGGAGCCCCCATTGCTGGTTATCTGCTGGCTGCGTATGGTGGAGAGAACGACTCGCTGAATTCTTACCATCCGGCCATTTTCTTTGCCGGTTCTGCGGCTCTTGCTTCTTGTCTTCTGGTTGGACTTGTGCGGCTGAAGTCAAGTAGAAAGCTTCTCATCAAGATCTAGTCAGTAAACGTGTCATGTAGGACGAGGTAGTAATTCTTCTCCAGAAAAAAGGTTATTCAGGCGCTCTGGAGCATCGTAGAATCAGGCGGGGTCTCTCAAACCGTGCATATGGCGTTAAACATCGCGGCCATCGTACTGCCTGTCAACCTGGCGGAGTAGATTCTGCAGATGAATACTTCCGACTTCTATTGTTCTGAACCATGTATCAGTGTGAGGTGATGGGAGTGGCTGCGGGCAAAGTGGTGCCTGTTAACCGTACCTGTTGCCAGCCTGCGGAACACTTTTGATTCCCCAGCCCCCACTCAAGCTGCTCCTTATCGCGATTTACTTGCAGCATCTAAATAATTGGCTTTAGTATATCTCTATTATGCGAAGGAGGCTATGGTAATGTTTATAGCATTATGCTTCCAAGGTTAAGATAAAATTGCGTTATAATACTGGTATTAGTATAATGTGGCCTCTATAGCAGGTCGCATCCTTCTACCTATTACTTTAGCATAATTTACTTTTTTAAATAATTATAAAAGTATATTAAATGTTTGGTATAACTTATTAATACAACGGCATGTATATATAAAATAGTTATATAGATGTTGGATGGGGCAATGATTTGGATATAAGTTTTAAGGTATGTAAAGAAGTCTTTCGGATAAGTGTTATGACCCAAGGGACCAACAGCAGATCAAGGAACAGGCCAGCGGTCAGCTGCGCCATTAGGAGCTTGATATCCAACACATCAAGCGGGGGATCTCTCTTATGTCAGCATAGAAGGATTAGGTAATCACAGGGTTAGGGTTTGGACCGATGGGACCGACAGCGGTCCAGTCGATACCCCCTTGGACCGAAGCAGTCCACGTCGGCTTCAACGGTCCAGTACTGAAGATGGTATGAAGGCCATAGGATATAAGGACACGGTCAGCACCGGATAGATAGCATTTCCTTCATAGCTCTTCAGTTGTCAATCTAAGTATTCAGTCTACCTACCTGAATAGCCT